>CM066148.1:26882500-26886157 GCA_033617975.1 Populus alba x Populus glandulosa
AGGGTTTAGGGTTTAGGGTTTAGGGTTTAGGGTTTAGGGTTTAGGGTTTAGGGTTTAGGGTTTAGGGTTTAGGGTTTAGGGTTTAGGGTTTAGGGTTTAGGGTTTAGGGTTTAGGGTTTAGGGTTTAGGGTTTAGGGTTTAGGGTTTAGGGTTTAGGGTTTAGGGTTTAGGGTTTAGGGTTTAGGGTTTAGGGTTTAGGGTTTAGGGTTTAGGGTTTAGGGTTTAGGGTTTAGGGTTTAGGGTTTAGGGTTTAGGGTTTAGGGTTTAGGGTTTAGGGTTTAGGGTTTAGGGTTTAGGGTTTAGGGTTTAGGGTTTAGGGTTTAGGGTTTAGGGTTTAGGGTTTAGGGTTTAGGGTTTAGGGTTTAGGGTTTAGGGTTTAGGGTTTAGGGTTTAGGGTTTAGGGTTTAGGGTTTAGGGTTTAGGGTTTAGGGTTTAGGGTTTAGGGTTTAGGGTTTAGGGTTTAGGGTTTAGGGTTTAGGGTTTAGGGTTTAGGGTTTAGGGTTTAGGGTTTAGGGTTTAGGGTTTAGGGTTTAGGGTTTAGGGTTTAGGGTTTAGGGTTTAGGGTTTAGGGTTTAGGGTTTAGGGTTTAGGGTTTAGGGTTTAGGGTTTAGGGTTTAGGGTTTAGGGTTTAGGGTTTAGGGTTTAGGGTTTAGGGTTTAGGGTTTAGGGTTTAGGGTTTAGGGTTTAGGGTTTAGGGTTTAGGGTTTAGGGTTTAGGGTTTAGGGTTTAGGGTTTAGGGTTTAGGGTTTAGGGTTTAGGGTTTAGGGTTTAGGGTTTAGGGTTTAGGGTTTAGGGTTTAGGGTTTAGGGTTTAGGGTTTAGGGTTTAGGGTTTAGGGTTTAGGGTTTAGGGTTTAGGGTTTAGGGTTTAGGGTTTAGGGTTTAGGGTTTAGGGTTTAGGGTTTAGGGTTTAGGGTTTAGGGTTTAGGGTTTAGGGTTTAGGGTTTAGGGTTTAGGGTTTAGGGTTTAGGGTTTAGGGTTTAGGGTTTAGGGTTTAGGGTTTAGGGTTTAGGGTTTAGGGTTTAGGGTTTAGGGTTTAGGGTTTAGGGTTTAGGGTTTAGGGTTTAGGGTTTAGGGTTTAGGGTTTAGGGTTTAGGGTTTAGGGTTTAGGGTTTAGGGTTTAGGGTTTAGGGTTTAGGGTTTAGGGTTTAGGGTTTAGGGTTTAGGGTTTAGGGTTTAGGGTTTAGGGTTTAGGGTTTAGGGTTTAGGGTTTAGGGTTTAGGGTTTAGGGTTTAGGGTTTAGGGTTTAGGGTTTAGGGTTTAGGGTTTAGGGTTTAGGGTTTAGGGTTTAGGGTTTAGGGTTTAGGGTTTAGGGTTTAGGGTTTAGGGTTTAGGGTTTAGGGTTTAGGGTTTAGGGTTTAGGGTTTAGGGTTTAGGGTTTAGGGTTTAGGGTTTAGGGTTTAGGGTTTAGGGTTTAGGGTTTAGGGTTTAGGGTTTAGGGTTTAGGGTTTAGGGTTTAGGGTTTAGGGTTTAGGGTTTAGGGTTTAGGGTTTAGGGTTTAGGGTTTAGGGTTTAGGGTTTAGGGTTTAGGGTTTAGGGTTTAGGGTTTAGGGTTTAGGGTTTAGGGTTTAGGGTTTAGGGTTTAGGGTTTAGGGTTTAGGGTTTAGGGTTTAGGGTTTAGGGTTTAGGGTTTAGGGTTTAGGGTTTAGGGTTTAGGGTTTAGGGTTTAGGGTTTAGGGTTTAGGGTTTAGGGTTTAGGGTTTAGGGTTTAGGGTTTAGGGTTTAGGGTTTAGGGTTTAGGGTTTAGGGTTTAGGGTTTAGGGTTTAGGGTTTAGGGTTTAGGGTTTAGGGTTTAGGGTTTAGGGTTTAGGGTTTAGGGTTTAGGGTTTAGGGTTTAGGGTTTAGGGTTTAGGGTTTAGGGTTTAGGGTTTAGGGTTTAGGGTTTAGGGTTTAGGGTTTAGGGTTTAGGGTTTAGGGTTTAGGGTTTAGGGTTTAGGGTTTAGGGTTTAGGGTTTAGGGTTTAGGGTTTAGGGTTTAGGGTTTAGGGTTTAGGGTTTAGGGTTTAGGGTTTAGGGTTTAGGGTTTAGGGTTTAGGGTTTAGGGTTTAGGGTTTAGGGTTTAGGGTTTAGGGTTTAGGGTTTAGGGTTTAGGGTTTAGGGTTTAGGGTTTAGGGTTTAGGGTTTAGGGTTTAGGGTTTAGGGTTTAGGGTTTAGGGTTTAGGGTTTAGGGTTTAGGGTTTAGGGTTTAGGGTTTAGGGTTTAGGGTTTAGGGTTTAGGGTTTAGGGTTTAGGGTTTAGGGTTTAGGGTTTAGGGTTTAGGGTTTAGGGTTTAGGGTTTAGGGTTTAGGGTTTAGGGTTTAGGGTTTAGGGTTTAGGGTTTAGGGTTTAGGGTTTAGGGTTTAGGGTTTAGGGTTTAGGGTTTAGGGTTTAGGGTTTAGGGTTTAGGGTTTAGGGTTTAGGGTTTAGGGTTTAGGGTTTAGGGTTTAGGGTTTAGGGTTTAGGGTTTAGGGTTTAGGGTTTAGGGTTTAGGGTTTAGGGTTTAGGGTTTAGGGTTTAGGGTTTAGGGTTTAGGGTTTAGGGTTTAGGGTTTAGGGTTTAGGGTTTAGGGTTTAGGGTTTAGGGTTTAGGGTTTAGGGTTTAGGGTTTAGGGTTTAGGGTTTAGGGTTTAGGGTTTAGGGTTTAGGGTTTAGGGTTTAGGGTTTAGGGTTTAGGGTTTAGGGTTTAGGGTTTAGGGTTTAGGGTTTAGGGTTTAGGGTTTAGGGTTTAGGGTTTAGGGTTTAGGGTTTAGGGTTTAGGGTTTAGGGTTTAGGGTTTAGGGTTTAGGGTTTAGGGTTTAGGGTTTAGGGTTTAGGGTTTAGGGTTTAGGGTTTAGGGTTTAGGGTTTAGGGTTTAGGGTTTAGGGTTTAGGGTTTAGGGTTTAGGGTTTAGGGTTTAGGGTTTAGGGTTTAGGGTTTAGGGTTTAGGGTTTAGGGTTTAGGGTTTAGGGTTTAGGGTTTAGGGTTTAGGGTTTAGGGTTTAGGGTTTAGGGTTTAGGGTTTAGGGTTTAGGGTTTAGGGTTTAGGGTTTAGGGTTTAGGGTTTAGGGTTTAGGGTTTAGGGTTTAGGGTTTAGGGTTTAGGGTTTAGGGTTTAGGGTTTAGGGTTTAGGGTTTAGGGTTTAGGGTTTAGGGTTTAGGGTTTAGGGTTTAGGGTTTAGGGTTTAGGGTTTAGGGTTTAGGGTTTAGGGTTTAGGGTTTAGGGTTTAGGGTTTAGGGTTTAGGGTTTAGGGTTTAGGGTTTAGGGTTTAGGGTTTAGGGTTTAGGGTTTAGGGTTTAGGGTTTAGGGTTTAGGGTTTAGGGTTTAGGGTTTAGGGTTTAGGGTTTAGGGTTTAGGGTTTAGGGTTTAGGGTTTAGGGTTTAGGGTTTAGGGTTTAGGGTTTAGGGTTTAGGGTTTAGGGTTTAGGGTTTAGGGTTTAGGGTTTAGGGTTTAGGGTTTAGGGTTTAGGGTTTAGGGTTTAGGGTTTAGGGTTTAGGGTTTAGGGTTTAGGGTTTAGGGTTTAGGGTTTAGGGTTTAGGGTTTAGGGTTTAGGGTTTAGGGTTTAGGGTTTAGGGTTTAGGGTTTAGGGTTTAGGGTTTAGGGTTTAGGGTTTAGGGTTTAGGGTTTAGGGTTTAGGGTTTAGGGTTTAGGGTTTAGGGTTTAGGGTTTAGGGTTTAGGGTTTAGGGTTTAGGGTTTAGGGTTTAGG